>MVAH01000303.1:0-11589 GCA_014825575.1 Phaffia australis | reverse complement strand
CCCCAGGACTCGCCCCTCCGCCGGGCCTAGGGGGTCCACCTCCGCCAGGCTTGCCCGGTACGACCCCATCCTCTGCTGTCACCCCTGCCGCGTCCTTGTCCCCTTCCTCGACTGCCTCCATCTCGAACCCGTCGGCTTCCGTCCAGGTTTCTTCTAATGGTCAGACATCTGCCAATCCATCCGGCACGAGGGAACGAGCAGAAGATAGGAACCTTCTCGGCATTGTCAAAGCACAGATCGTCTTTCTTCTTAGCAGCATCAATGAGGACAACTTTGGTAGCAGAGTCGGTGAGATCAGAGCGTTGAGCGACCATCACGGCCCAGATATCTATCAATACTTTCTTCGCAGACTCCTTGCCAACAACATCACCACTCTTCAATCCGGCCCGATCGGGTCTTCTCAGAATTTAGTCGGATGGAGGCTCATGACTTTAGAGGGTAGACGGGTTGCCAGGGACATCGTGTTGTGTAAGTTGCCTCCCCTCCTTTTCTTCCTTCATGTTTTTTCTTCTTCTTTTCGAATTCTCTCTGGTCTTCCTCTTCTTCACTCTTCCGGTGTCTTGTCTTTTTCACCTTGTCCCCTTTGCTTGTGGCATTTCTTTTTTCTCTCGTTCCGTTTCTTTTTTTTCTTCCATCTCTTCTTGTTCCATCTCTTCTGACCTTCTTTTACTTTCTTCCGACAGCATCCCATTTCGCGACGGCTATCGATCAGGCTCCTGACTCGGACCCATCTCGAACACTCTCCCTACCATTGCTAGCATCCCGACTAAATTTGTCGCCTGGAGAACGACTCACCTTTGGAGCGGGTATAATCTCCTCCCGATCCATCAGATTGGCCGAACCTGCCAGACAGATCATTTCAGACTCCTTCACCCATGCCATCGATGTCCTCCGTTCCGGCCCATCCGGCTTTTTCGACGATGATGCCGATATTAGTCCTGGTATGGGCACCCTGCTGCTCTCTACCCTGCTCTCCCCACTCGAGCCACCCTTGCTCGAGGCCTCTCAGCAAACGGCTCTGTTCCACGCGTTGGCCCTCAAATTCGGCCCGATGTTCATCGCTTCCTCCCTCGGCTCGATTCCACTTCCAATTCCAAACACTACCCTTCACTCTTTCCTCCTTGAACTTGGTAGGGACGTTCTCGATCCAGGAGCGCTCCGAGTCGTCCTTCAACGATGGTGGGCCTTGGCTGCGGAAGACACTCTTCAAACCCGGGTCGAGACCCTCATCAACGGGCTCATCTGCTCCTTGCTCGACGGACCGGATCCAAATAGAATCGTTCCTCCCGATGGAGCTTCCCTCATCCGCGCGATCGACAGCCTCGACACGACCGGACAGATCGACTGGTCGGCCCTTGTTCAGACGTTCGACTCGTTGCCCTCCCCTCTCGCCCTACTCACCCCATCTTTGTTTTCGATCTTTATCTCGATTCTGCTTATCCCCTCTCAATCGAGCCGACCGCCTATCCGAGGTCTTCTTACTCCATCCACTTCGTCAAGCCCATTGTGGACGAGCCATCCAGCTGCACAACTTACCCTACTCAACGCTCTTCTCTCTCTGCCCCCAGACACATTCAACCTTGCGGCCCTCCCGACATTGACTAGAATCCTTTCGCCTGAAGACGTCAATGATGCCCCCGGTCTGATTGTTAACAGTCAGTGGAACGCGCTGGAGATTTTTGAACTCTGTGCAAAAGCAACAGGAGAAGACGTCGACGAGGTTGTCGGCGAGAAGAGTAAGGAGATCATTGAGAACGGCATGAAGGCCAGGATTGAGCTCGTCTTTCTCGGTCTCGTCATGAACCCGGTATGTAGACATAACTTTCTCTCATTCTCTTGTATGCAGCAACATCACCCAATTGTCATACTGACCTGTACCTTTGTTCATGTTCCCCCTCTCTTCCTGTTCTCTGCTCTGCTCGACCTACGAAGAAACCCTGGCCGGCACCCCATGCGGATCTAATCTCCCGATTACTCGACATGTTCTTTGCCCACTATGCCACCCATTTAGTGGTCTTCTTCCGATTGTGGCAGGTCGAGTCTGATCTGTTGCTCGAATACTTTGCCAGGGTCTATGCTACATCGGGTATGAACGTCACCGGTATTCTCGAGGTTGCCCAACAAGTCAAGGTCATTTCTTTCCTTTGCATTTCATCTTATCATCCGTTTATACTCGGAGCAAGCGTTCTTCTTCCTGGATTCCGATGCTGATACCTTCTCACTTCTTCGATAAAACCTAGGCTGTCGATGCTGTGCTTGGCCAGCGGCCTTTCGCACTCGCTTTGGACGTTGCCTGTCTAGCTTTTAAGACGGAGTTGTCTGATTTGGAGTCGGTTCGTCTTGCTTCCTTCCTCTATATCAACCCTCAATTCACAAGAGTCGAATGATCGCTGATGTTGCGCTGTCTTTATCATTTGAACACAGTGGCTTACTGAGGTGGACGAAGTCGAAGGAAACGAGTTCCGATCGGCCTTGTTCGACTTCACCCTCCATAAGGTCACTTCCGAACTCGCTCGACAGCGACAGGATAGCGAGGCTCAGACGGTTGCCCTCACCCCTCATACTCTTATTGTCCTTCTCCATCAACTCGACCGAGCCCCTCATCAGGGCTCGAGAGACGATACCTCCGGTCTGGACGAACTCCGAATTCTTTCCCTCCAACTGTTCCCCCGACTTATGAACCTATTCCCTAACAGACAACACGCTCACGCAGAGACGGTCGCCACATTCCTAGAGGACATCGAGGCCGAAGTTGATAACATCTACCATCAGATGTACCACGATGCAGAGAGCATCCCAGTCGAAACCGTGGTCAACCATCTGGTTGCTTGGAAGGACTCGCCGGATGAACAGAGACAGCAAATCTTTGGCTGCATGCTCTACACACTCTTTGACGAATACAAGTTTTTCCATACCTACCCGCCCAGAGAACTCTCGTTGACGGGTCAACTGTTCGGTTCATTGATCCTTCGAAAGTTGGTGGATGGCATTCCTCTCATGGTCGCCGTCCGGTTCGTCATCGATGCGCTGAAGTCAATCCCTGAAGCTGTCGGCTCGAACTTTACTTTTGGTATCACCGCCCTCCAAGCATTCCAATCTAGGTTGCACGAGTTTCCAGAGGTCTGCGAGGCCATTCTTGGCATTCAAAACTTGCACGATAGTCATCCCCACCTGATTGAGTTTGTCAGAACGACTTTGGCCGATATGGACCACGCTGCTAGATCGGTCGATGGCAATGCCGGTAGTGGTGGTCGGTTGATCGTCGAGGCCGCTCCACCCCCACCAACATTCAAAGCGCTCGACTTGGACTCGTTCGACGTGAGCTCGGAACGGATGGAGGAACCTGATGAGGATACGTCGGATCGCATCCTGTTCATTGTCAATAATCTCGCTCCTAGCAATTTCGAGACGAAGGTAGCAGAGATGAAGGACGCCTTCCAAGGTAGACATTCGCGTTGGTTCGCCCATTATTTCATCACCGCTCGGGTGTCGGCCGAGCCGAATAACCATGTGCTCTACATGCAGTTTCTTCAATCACTTGATCGAGGTACTCCTCTGGAACAGCATGTGTTATACGAGACCTACGCCAAAGCACATGTGCTACTAAACTCTGAAAAGACGGTAACACAGGCTCAAGATCGATCAACATTGAAGAACCTCGGTTCTTGGCTCGGTAGGCTAACCTTGGCTCGGGACAAACCGATCAGGTTCAAACATCTCTCGTTAAAAGATCTTTTGGTCGAAGGGTTTGATGCCAAACGATTGATTGTAGCTATTCCGTTCGTCTGCAAGATCCTCGAACAATGCATCGACTCAAAGATCTTCAGGCCACCCAATCCCTGGCTGATGGCTGTCATCAGACTGTTGGTAGAGCTGTACCAGACAGCAGAGCTGAAGCTGAACTTGAAATTTGAGATCGAAGTTCTCTGCAAGACGCTTCAAATTGATCTTGGTTCGGTCGTACCTACTACGATTATCAGGGATCGACCGGCTGAGATTCTTCAAGCTGCGACTATTGCCGCCGCTGCTGCTGCTGTTGCCGCTTCCGGTGTACCTGGTGGGTCACTTGTTCAGGATCTCGAACGACTCTCGATGGGACCCGGAAGTTATGGTGCTGGAGCCGCCGGAGGAGGGGCAGGGGGAGTTGGCACTGAGGCGTCCCAACGGATGTCTGCCGCTCAGTTGTACCAGACCGAGGCCGCAGCCGCGGCCGCTCAAGCTGCTCTGAACCGAAAGGTAGACGAGCTCATTGCCGAACTTCCTTCCTTCTTGTCATTCCCCTTGGAGACCGCTCCGTTCAGTTCGAATGCTAGCCTGAAACGAATTGTATATACCGCTATTGAACGGGCCGTTAGGGAGATTGTTGTTCCAGTGGTCGAACGATCGGTTACAATTGCTGGAATCTCTTCTCGAGACTTAATCACCAAGGATTTCGCGATGGAGCCTGACGAGTCCAAGATGAGGAAGGCAGCTCATTCCATGGTCCAAAACTTGGCTGGAAACTTGGCAATGGTGACTTCGAAGGAACCTTTGAGGACGAGTATCACCACAAGTATCAGAGCGTTGTTGCAGCAGAACGGATTCAATGAGGTTTGTCTCTTCTCTCTCCTTTACTTTCACAGAGCGTAACGATTATAATCACGGAGTGTCATCTTGAGTCGCTAAATGTCTTGTCGGTCTTGATATGAAAGTCTTCGATCCCATCCGAGTCGGTCGTTGCTGTGGTTACTTGTAATTTGGACCTTGCGGCGTCCGTTATCAAGAAAGCCGCTCAAGACAAGGCAGTTTACGATGTAGACGAGACATTGACGCCTGCCTTCACTCTACGACGAAAACATCGAGAGGTTTGTCTCATTCCTGTATCGATTCTCCGATCATTTCCCCTGGCATATGCTTACTTCTCCTTGATCGGATCCTTCGATATATAGCAACGCACCAACCAACCGTTCTGGGATGGAACTCAGGCTTCTGTCAACATCAACATGTTGCCCGATATGCTTCGAATCCGACCTAATGGTCTTCTCCTGCAGCAACTTGAGGTCTACGAAGAGTTTGGTAGAGCGAAGTCTCCGGCAATCGTTTCTAGACTTCCTAATGGTATGTTTTTTCCTTGCTGTTCGTTTTCGATCTAGTCAGAGAAGAGGAGGAACTGAACACGGCCTTTCTCTCTTCATACTTTGTTGATAGTCGTCGACGGGAAGGTACAGAGAGCTGGAATCATTGACCGAGGCACTCGATCTGTCAGCGGTAGCGGTCGAGCCGCCTACAGGACGCCCTCCCCCTCTTCCGGTGGAGGTGAAGCCTTGCTCGAGGCTTCGTCGGCTTCAGCCACCGGTATGGGTGGATCGAACGCGGAACAGGCGATTGCCAAATTCAACCTTCTTCTGCTTGAGCTTGATAAGTTCTTCACCCAATCAACCGCTCATAGTCTTTCAGCCTTGCCGCCTTCCCATGATGTCAGACAGGCCATCTTGCAGATCCCTCTTGTCGCCGCACAATCCGTCAATCGAGATGAGACTGCTCTATCATTCTCTCAGAAGGTTGTCCAGTTGCTTTTCAAGACGGATTCGGTCCTAGGCAGGGAGGTTTACGTCGCCATCTTGCAGAGACTTTGTGAGGCGTTCTCAAAGGTCCACAAGGAGGTTTCTACCTGGCTGATCTATGCAGAGGACGAGGTACGTCTTCTTCTCTTAAGATTGTAGATCTTATCTTGTGTGTTGTACGAGGGCAGAGCTGATGATTTTTGAACCCTTCTTTTTATAAAACAGCGTAAATTCAACGTACCTGTGACTGTCGCGTTATTGAGAGCCGGCTTGATCAACGTGGCCGAACAGGACGTTCAGCTATCAAGCTTCATCCTCCGAGATCTTAGAATGAGTGTCATTGACTTCACAGTCGAATTCCTTCGGGAATGCTTGTTGAGTGAGAAGCCCTATGCAAGCCGAGCACAGTTCGGACACTGTATTGAGGCTCTTGGCCGAGCTGCCCAAGCTGGAAAAGCTTCGGACGCTACCATTCGATTCTTGGAAGAGATCGCTGGAAACGCTCAGCCGGCGGCTAGCGGTCAACATGCTGTGGGTGTCGATGATAATGGCCTTCGAGACCGACTCGCTTTCTACTTTCTTGAATGGGTTCGAATGTTCCAACATGCTCCCTCTGCCGAACAGGCTTTTGTTGGGATTGTCACCAACCTTCAAGCTCAAGGAATTCTTAAAGGAGACGACGCTACATTCCTGTTCTTCCGTGTTTGTGCCGAGGTTTCTGTCGAGGGTTACGCTAAGCTGAAGGTGACTGAACCGGCGGCTGCGTTGATCCCAATGGACGCTCTTTCAAAAATCATCACGTTGCTTCTCAAGAACTATGGCGATCCGAATGGAGCAGAGGTCGATGAATCGAGGATCAGATACTTGAATAAAATCCTCTCGATTGTCGTGCTTGTGTTGGTTCAATCTCACGAAGATCTTCAACATGAATTTGATCAACGGCCATTCTTTAGGTTTTTCTCAAGCATCCTGAATGATCTTTACTCCATCGAGCCCAGTATTCACGCGGCTGCTTATATGGGTTGTCTTCAGGCGTTCAGTAGCAACACATTGAGCATGCTGCAACCCACCCTTCTTCCTGGATTCGCCTTCTCTTGGATGTCTCTCATTTCCCACCGTCACTTTATGCCCAAACTGCTCCAGGGAAGCGAGGAGAAGGTTTGTTCCTTTATGTACGCTAACTGAGTGTTTACCTTGTTCTGTGCTGACTGTCCTTCCTCTGATCCTTTCTCATCGTGTGCAGTGCTGGCCCGAGTATCATAACCTACTATTGTCTATGTTTAAATTCCTCGCGCCTTTCCTTTCTTCGACCAAAATGCAGGAGGCCTCCCGCGTGTTCTACAAAGGAGCTATGCGAATCATTCTTGTCCTTCTTCACGATTTCCCAGAGTTCCTTGCCGAGTACTACCACTCTCTGCTCGACGTCATCCCCGCTCATTGCGTCCAGATTCGAAACGTCATCATCGCCGCTTTCCCCCGAAAACATTCGCTCCCAAATCCATTCCTATACGACTTTGCTGAGGGTGATGCTGATAAACATCGCGTCCCTGTCATCCTGTCTGACTACTTTGCGGTTCTTCAGTCTAGAGAGCTTCGAGCGGCCTTGGAAGATTGCGTTTACTCGGATAGATCTGTTCCGGCTTTAGTACCCGCTTTGAGAGCTCGAATCGCCACTCCTGTTGGAGGAGGAAGTCAACCGGATGGATCGGCTTCCGCAGTCATGACCGCTACATCGAACGGCCTGGTATACAATCTGCCCTTCTTGAACGCCGTCGTGTTGTTCATCGGATCGTCTGCGGTAGCGGCGACGACCAACGCAGAGGGTCTAGCAAACTTTGAGTTCGATACCGCCTCGCCAGTAGCAAAGTTGTACGAATTGTTGGCTGCTGAACTTGACACCGAAGGAAAATACTACTTGATCTCGTCGATCGCTAGTCATCTTCGATACCCAAACGCACACACATGGTTCTTCTCCCACTTGATTATTCACCTGTTCAACTCTCCTCCTCACCCTGTCTTATCAAGCCCGAACCCGAACGGATCTTCTTCCTCGCCTAGCTCGACCTCTTCCGCTAGTGGGGGGGATAATGTAAAACTACCAGAGATCATTGCGAGGGTCATGCTAGAAAGAGTAGTGGTCGCTAAACCTCATCCATGGGGTCTTCTGGTGACATTCATCCAGATGCTCAAGTTGCCGACCTTCTGGTCCCATGAGTTTGTGACGAGGAGTCCAGAACTAACAACGCTGTTCAAAACCTGTACGATGTAGCGTGAGGAGTGATCTGTTCTGTCTTACTCTTCACTCCTTGGACCCTTGCCTTTCTCCCTTGAGAAGGGAAAGCTCAAAGCATCATTCGTCTTCTTTCAATTTCGCATCTTTCTTTAATTTTACAAAAAAATACTTATCGTGTTTGTAATTATCCTTGAGACGCTCTACGTGTTTCCACCTTCTTCCTCTCTATTTTGTTTGGTCTATGAGCCATCGCATCTTCATCCACCCCAACCTATCCGTCATTCTTCAACCGAAAAACATCCACACATACCCGCCTTCTCTCAAATCGAATCACTGTCTGGCTTTTCTCTTCAAGATACGCCTCTAACGATCCCGTCAGACATATATATTTTCTTCTTTCCTATCCACTCTGATCAGGATTGTCTTTTACCCAATCTAGGCTGCTTTCTTGTCTCTTTCCCTATTTGTTCTTCTCTTGATACTTCCCTCTTCTCCCCCCTTTCCCCATCTTCATTCTTTCCTGTTTTGTTCTTGTCTAGTATAATTTAAGAGGAGAAAAAACGAAAGAGCTTGAATGTATTTGTTCGATGTACTACCCCTCCCTTCAATTCTCATTTCGTCCCTCACTCCTCAATCTTTTTTTTTCCAATCTCCGCTCTCTAACCCCGATTTTCTGCACAAACGTTTTCTCTCTTTCTTCCTTGTTTCCTTGTCTTGTTTTGATATCTTGCTTTCTTACTCTCTATCTACATGTTCTTTTCTCTTCCCTCTTTGGTTTCTTTTGTTTTAGGAGAACGCAGGAGAGAACGAAAACATGGAAACAGAACAGGAGTAAAGAGTGAAAGAATATGGAGAGGAATGAAGGAATAAGAACCAAAGTCGGATTGACTCGAACGTACCTGAAACAAGAGAGACAACATCTCTACTGATCGTGGGAACTTTGGATGAAAGCCTTTATGTAGATAGAGAGAAAATGGAGGAAAAAATCAGAGAGAAACAAGGCCGTATCGGTTTGCAGTTCGTAACTGATGGTTTTTCGTTTCAAGAGGTCATCATGAATTGATTTCGCAGTACGGAAAGAGGGGAGAGCGTTTTCGAATGGAGTAGTTTGGTAAACAGACCAGAGAGAAAGAATGTACTTTGTATGATAGGTATGGGATGAGATAGGAGAAAACAAGGCAAACTAAAGTAGGTGTATTAACGGACACATTTATGTACGTACATGGAACAAAAAAAAACAAAGAAAGATTGAAGATCTGGAAGATGTAGTTACAGTTGGGATGAAGGAAGAGAGAAAACGAAGTAGAGAGGAGATCTATGTACGCAGAACAAGAGAAAGGAAAGAGGAAACAGTACAAACAGATAGACGAACAAACAAACAAACAGACAAACAGAGAAACGCAAGAGTAGATATGTAAATCCGAGAAAAGATCGCATAGACAACACCGTACACAAAGAAGAAGGAAATTAGAAAGGAAATTACAGTTTAAAGAGAGTGAGGAAGTTGAAGAGAACGCTATGGAGAAAGCGGAGAGCCCTACATGTTAAGAAAATGAATAATTGTTCTGCTAGAGCGGAAAGAGCATCAGAGAAACGGGCTAAATAATGGTCTGAACAACGCTCAATTTAAGAGAGAGAAAGAAGGAAGATATGGAAGCTTCGGATCAACAGAAAACCATTCTGTTTCCATTTCCTCCAGAAGATCGATCCTGAGTGCCTGATCTATCTCCGTTCTGCCCCCACAGAGATCCCTTTCCGAATTCGGATGGGACGAACGGAGAAGAGCCCAACCTAACGTCAAGGCCGGCCGGATCCCAAGCTGAAGGCGCGAGACCGTAGCCCAAAGGGGACGATTGGCCGGAGTGCATGACGAGCTGAGGGGTAGACTGACCAGATCCTCTGGCGCTCGAGGTAGGAGAGAAGAACGTTTGTCCTTTACGAGAAAGTAGAGGGAGGTACGAGGGATGACTTAAAGGTGAAGCGTTGTGAGACGAAGGTGCTGAGGCCGGTGGAGAGGCTTCCTCGCCTCGGAAAAAGCAGTATTTGTCGATACTTAGAAAAAAAATAACCGATCTCAGGGTCAGCATACGAAGGCACACATTGGTCAAAACAAAGCGAGAGAAACTATCAAGCAAGACTCACAAATCAGCGTAGTTCGATCCAGCACTCTCGTTCGGCTTGGCCCCATCTGCTGCGAATCTGGACTTCTCCTCTAGCTCTGCCTTGTCCTTCAACAAAGGGCTATTCGTCGACACCGCCATTTGGGAGGGCAAATCGAACGAAACAACCCCAGGACTGAGTTCCAATCTTGCCGAGTTCGGGGTCTCGGGCAAAGGACTAGGGCCCGGACTAGGAGGCGACTGATCGGCACTCGTTGGAGGGCTAGGTAGACCTGATAAAGCCGAAGCGAGCTTCCTGCCCTGGGGAGATGAAGCGATGACCGAAGGTACAGATGAAGGGGACGACACGCCCGATCGCGGCTTTGTCGGGCTTAAAAAGTAGGTCGACTCGATTGATTTTGGATGAGTCAACGGAGCAACCTCTCGGTCCCATGTACGCTTCCGAGGGAAACCCGGTCGATCGGTCGTCGGAGTGGACGCTCCCGAAGGCGAAGGAGATGTAGTCTTCGAAAGAGCTGTAGGGGCAGCCAGAGCATTCGAAGACGAAGCCGGGGCTGATGACGAAGGTCGATCGTGGTCCAGAGTCGTAGGAGGGCAATAGTTTTTTAGGGTAATGTGTGAAGAACAGGGTGGTACCGTGGCCTGAACGCCTCCTCCAGGACTAGGCTCAGCCTTATGGGTGGCCGTGGACGAATAGGGTGACACCGGGAACGGCCATCCGCCCACTAGGGCCGACTTTGTAGGCGCCTTGGGCGAGGGATGAGGTTCCGTACTGGCTAGCTTCTTGACAGGCGATGTTCCGGGAGCATAATGTGGCTGAACGCTGACCCCTTGAGACTCCAAAAGAGGCAAGAAGGCGCTACCCTCCATGGATGCCTTCCGAGGTTTAGCGGACACACTTTTGGGGCCGCCGGTCGAGGGTGAGGGAAGTGGAGAGGGCTGTTTGTTGAACTGGAATCGATAATTCGCATCCGCATTTGAATCCCACCATTCCTGACCACCGTCGATAGAGTATCTGACGGCGATAAGGAGAGTCTTTTCGTTGATTTTTTGTCGGACATCGTCCAGCTTGACAGAAAAGGCAAATCGATCCCATCCTTGAGATCCGTTGCCGGCAGTCCCGAGAGAAGACACAGGGATGTGAACCGAGTGAGAAGCAGCGACCTCAGAGACTGTTTGCCAGTCATCCATTGCTAGAGGTACGGCAAAAGAGGAAAGAAACAAGCCGATCGGTCAGAGGGCTTGAGTAGATGAACAAAATCGAAACACTTGAAACAAGAGACGTACTGAATCGGACGTTGACCCATTTACCAAAGGTAATGTTCCTGACGACGACCGTTCCTTTGAGCGATAGCTTGCCGCTCTCTGGTCCGTTGTCGACCAGGTCGACATGCTCGAGCATGACGTTCTCGCCTTCGGCAGGGAGGACGATCCTTCCTCGGCCAGTGGCAAGGTTGAGACCTTGTCTCCGAGGAATCACACTACTCGCCTCTCGCCTGAACTCAATCTTATCCTGCATGGACGGGCTTCGTCGGCTGCCAGAGGATCCAGCTCCTGGGGAACCGACTCCAGGTCGAGAGCCCCATTTGTTAAAAGCGCCGTGGAAGGAGATTCGGAAGCCTTCGACCTCGGTCTCCGTGTCCGTCCCGCCCAGCCCGTTCACGTCCTCCCCCTCGAGCGCACGTGTGACCGC
>MVAH01000302.1:0-11730 GCA_014825575.1 Phaffia australis | reverse complement strand
AACAAAAAGAAAAAAGAAAAAAAAAAAAAAAAAAAAAAAGATAAGGAGATATGAAGAGAAGCAAGCAATGCACGCACGACGAGACACAATCTGGTGAGTATCGACCTGATTGAAACCTCGAGAGATAATACAAGAAAGGTACAAAGAACGTACGCGGACATGATGGGCTAACAAGAACCTCAAACAAAGGTATATGCGATAATTCTAATGGATCGAACTCTTTGAACCGAGTGGAAGAGGATGGGTGTTGATGGTCAAGTAGGTGTTCACAATGGAAGAGAGGCTGGAAAAAGAGGAAAGGAAAGAAGGAAGGGTAAAATCGACCTTGATCGATTCAAGCAGAGAACGAGACTAACCTTGAAAGATTATCGACCGACCGAGAAAAAGAGGGAAGCAGAAGGAGAGAGGAGAAATAATGAGAATATCAAGAAGATTGAGAAAATTTGATTAGAAAAACAGAAAAAAAAGACTAGAGAAAGGATGTTCCACATACAATTTGAGAAGGAACGAAACTGAAATCATAATAAACGTCCCGCCCCCGCGCTCTTTGTGGGTGGAAGATGAGGGCATCGTTGTAAGCCATGGACAGTGACTGCGCAAGTCGAAACCATAAATGACGTACCTGTTTTCCGCCTCGTTAGGTTCAGTTCGGAACTTCCCCTGAATTGAAACCTTTTCATTCACTCCTAGACAAGGCCGCTAAGGCCGCTAAGCCGCTAAGCCTGCTGCTAGCCTGCTAACATTCCTCCGTCCATCGGCCTTTCTCTTCCGAACCGGCTGAATGATCTCTGCTGATCCCGCCTGATTTATCACCAACAAATCCGCCGGTTGGTTTTGCCAGCGTCTTCCTGGTCAACGTTGTCGGTGAATTTAAGGTCCATCTGTGTACCTTCCGCTGCGTAGCAACCCCTATTGCGACCAACCCCAGTCGATCTCATCCTCCTCGTCCTCCTCTTCGTCCCTGTCAACACCCCCTTCACTAGCTTCGCTATCCTCACCTTTAGACCCAGTAGGACCTATGACGGATAGTGATCTTCTGAAGAACATAGAGTGTCGGTCCTTGCCTTCCATCTCCACTGATCTGAAATGGATCGGATAAACTCGATGGTCCAGATCATCGTCTGACAATACAGACACTGAGCTCCCAAAGGTCGAGTCGGTTGGCAAGTCTCCAACGGTCAAGTCGATGCTTTCGATTTTGACCATCGTTTCAGCTTTTTCGGCTCTGTTGTCCACCTCCATCTTTGGAACAGTTTTGTCGCTCTCGAAATTTCGTCCGGCAAGACAGTAAAGACCGGGTCCCCACTCGTCCTCCTCTTCCGTTTTCACACTAATTCTGTTTCCAATACCTGCCTCGATCGCTTCTTCCTTGACTACGGGGTCTATTGGATTCTCATTTCCTGGACTGGTCGGGAAATGCCTGTACGGGAGGGGCGCGGTTGCCCAACCGGACTCCAAGTCCAAGCCAAAATCTGAGATAGAATCCGAAATTGAATCCGAATCCGAATCCGAATCCGAATCGAAATCAGATATTGAGCCGATACCCTCGAAAGGTTCAACCTTAAAAGGGGGTCTCTCGGTTTCCACTCCGTACTCCGACCGGGGCGTAAGGATAGTCGGTAGAGAAGGTACAACCAGCTTTGCAAACAAACAAAATGTTCATGTAAGCCTTCATCAATGCGGTGACCCTTCCGTCTGGTCAAAGACCAAAAGCCCCGCTCCTCTGCTTTAGCGGACCGAACAAACCTGAACCGTCCTGGAAGGTTTAACGCCGAGCGAAATCTTACAAAGAACTTTCGAGATCTCTAATTCGAACGTCGAAGCTGCCAGAGCTTGGCCACCCTCTGGTTCATCATCAGACTCAGCATCCGATCCAGAATCAGAACCCAACCTCAGATTGCAAAGAGCTTGTTTGAAGGATGACCTTTGAACCTGATGAGCTGCTTGGATATTCTGACACGACAACGAGAAGGAGAAGACATCAACAATTCAAGGGGTCCATTGAAACGTTCGTGCGAAAAAAACCATAGATTGAGGAAAACTCTACCTTGAAAAGACCTTTCGCTTCCTTTCTGAAGGGTGCACCGGCTCGCTCGATGATTCCCAACATCGACTTTGCGACGGATCGAAACATAGGAATCTCCAATGCCCGGTCCTATCATACATGGGTTGATTCACACCAGGATCTCAGCTACGTGAAGAGAATTCAGACATACGCATTCATCTCGTGAGATGGTGTCCACTCACGTTTATATCCCTTTGATTGAATATTAACGGCAAAGATCTGTCAAGAAACAGTTTGACCATGAGTTTACTCAAGCGCGCACTTGGTCATATCTTTGACAAGGCTCACTTGTGTAAGTGGGTCCGAATGAGCTTGTAGATAGCGCGATCAAACGTCCGGATGACCGAGGCGGGAACCTTCGAAGAGAACCTCCCACATAAAAATCCTCTTCGGACATCGAAAGCCTCCTGAAACAAGCTCAAGCCTGTACAGTCAAGGGCGCGGTCATTATGTATATACGTCGGATGCATATGATGGGCGCAAAGGAGCCTTACGGTCGTCTTGTTCTGTCTTCACTAGATCTTCCTCGGCCTGGTGTCCAGGACTCTTTGTCCGAGACCAAACATCCCACTCGCGATTCTCCACTTTAACAAATTCGATTTCACTCCCATCGGCTTCTTTCTCTTCTTTGACTTTGGCCTTGCCTCGTTTGCCTTGATCGTTCTTCGTACCGCGAGGCTTTCGCTTTTTTGTTCGAGGCGAAGCTCGATGGTCCCACTGAATCTGTATTTGTATCTTCTGAAGGATCGCCCGAGGTTTAGCTAAACAAGTTTCGGAAGACGTGCGATTGGTGAGACGAAGAGGGTTCACAAAGACTTTGGTTGTTTCCATATCAAAACAAGAGAGATATATGTGAGCATAGAAAGAGTCATGGAGTCCACATAGAAGGAGATGAGCGCACAGAACACGGGGTCTAGAGATGATGAGCTAGAAGGACCTGTCAGATCACATACACTCTTCAGCGACAGATTGTCCGCGTTCTTCTCCAGTCAAGTTCATCATATGAGTACATGCGCTCAAGTGTGGGCTTTGGAAAAAAGAAGCAACGGCATGGTTGATAAACGAACCATGGTAAACCAGTCTCGCACTCTCTCAACCACCCAGCCAAAACTCTCTCCGCTTGGTCCTTTTTCTGCAGGATCACTCCTTCCAGACAATCTGATCTTCCTCAACGAAGACTCTACTTCAACCTTCACTTGCCCTTCTCCGTTCTCTTGGTCTTCGTCCTGACCGAGTTCGGTATGACTTTGTGCGGGAGCATGTATCTCCAAAAGCCGAACAACTTGAGAAAAGTCTATGGACGGATCTATCGCGAATGGAAGGAGCAAACTGTATTGAAGTTGAATCCGAAGAGACGGATAGCCTTTATCCGCGACCACTGACAATATTCTCTCGAACGTCCGAGGGATAGAAGGAGAAGTCTGCATGGGTGTGTGCGATCGAATCAAAGACAAAAGATCAATATGAATTGATGTTAGCCCTATCAGTGAGAGAAGCTCGAGGGTTCATGTCAGATTGAATTCATGACAGTTGATGACACAGACATGAATGACAGGTTTTCAATCATGAAGAAACTTCAGTCGTACAAGATCAACCGTCAGCTTCACCTCAAAGCCAACAAACCCAGTTTTCTTTAAACACTTTTCTGCCATCGTCTCTTCTTCAAGAAGGGGAGAAAGATAAATCGCTCATTTCAGGATTGCTTAAATATCCATATCATCTTCTTCTCCTACATTAGCTGCCGTGGTTCCAACTCCGCCCAAATCGATAGCCTCATTCCCGACTCTCTCTGCCCAGTCCCTTAAGGCACCCTCCATCTCTTTTCTTAACACGCTCACACCCTCTCCCGCGACCCTCAGACACTCCGCAAACCTCCCCGTGTCCAGCCGACCATTCAATTCTGCTGTGGTAACTTTTCCACTTCGGGGCAAGAACGCGAGAACAACATGAGGCAAGTCGGCCTCCTCCTGTGATGTTAGATCCAAGAGAGGCGTTGTGAGGTGGATGCCGATTGTCAACGACAAAAGCGAATCGACGAGAGAGATTCCAGAGGTGAGAAGAGCGAGTGTGGTGGCGTTAATGGCGGTTTGCAACAGGGCTGTCGAGATTACGAATTGATGATAAAGACGATATGTTCAGCTCAAGTAGAGAACAGTCAGAGTGAAGATAGATAATGAGACGAACCGCCATCCATAGAAAGAACTTGGACATAAATGTTGATTTCACTTCGAGGATAAAGCTGAGTTTGAATCACGGGCTCAAACGTGCTTTCCAGAGCAGCAGCGATTTCTTGTATTCGCCTAATAGACAAGGAATTTTCACAAAAATAAATCTGATCAGACTGAAACATTGTAGTAGAAATTTGATGAACGACAAAGGAGGCTCACTTGTCACCTCGTCCTCTTCTCCTTCGTTCGTTTCCAGCCCAAGACCCTACCCCAACCTCGATATTCAATACAGCCCTGTCAAACAACGTAGCACTTCTCATCTTGGCTTCTCTCGGTCCATGGACCGTAGCGATCACAGTAGTAAGACCATGGGAGCATGTGGCGATTCCATCGGCGGTGGAGGAGGACGAAGTAGGAATTGAGAGTGAGAATGTTCGGAGCTCGTGAGGTCGTCGGAAATCGGATCGAAGACCTGAAGCGTTTGTCGTCAGTATTTAACCTGCTTTCATGTCATGGAACGAGCTTGCCGACTTACCTCCATCATTGAGAATTTCTACACGCGAAGATGACATGTCGTTTTGATAAATAACAATAAACAAACTATCCGTATAGTCGAGTATATGCGTTGATGAACTGCTATTCTTGTATGAAGTTGGTTGAAGAGCAACAGACATTCTTAACTCGGTCAAATCTAATGGAGATGATTAACAGGAGAAGTATTACGTAAGCAACTCTGACGTTTTTGGGATCGAGAATCCTCTCTAACAACATTCGAAAGCGATCGCCTGTCTGCTCATCATCGACGTTCATCTCTTTTCCTTCATCAGCTAGTTGGCTTTATTACACATGGTGAAGTTACCTTCTACTGTGAGACTCAGATTCGCGCCTTCTCCTACAGGAAACCTTCATATCGGTGGCCTTCGCACCGCGCTCTACAATCATCTACTGGCGAGACAGTCAGGCGGGAAATGGATCCTTCGAATCGAGGATACCGATCAAGTTTGTCTTGATTCTTTCGTTTTGTGCGTTCATGGTTATTGAGCTAATTCTGGCCTCGGGATTCCGCAATCGGAAACGATTTTTTTCATCCTTGAAAATTGTGTATCACAGGCTAGGAAAGTAGAAGGCTCCATAGACTCACTTCGACATTCACTTGAATGGGCCGGCCTGAACTATGACGAAGGTCAGTGTGACATGATGATCTTGATTTGTTCAAGTCAGAGGAATTCATAGCGATTATTCGCTCGGTTGTCTCCTTTGTGCTCATCTCTCAGGCCCTGGAATGAACAACTCACACCCTTCTAGCTATATTCAGGTAAGCTTCTTATTTCCTTGCGATAGAACGCGTTTCCATGTCTCGTCCTTTGCTGAGCCTTATACTCTCGTGCTTGGTACTTTATCCTGTAGTCGGAACGTTTGGATCTATATAGAGAACATGTCAACAAGCTCATTGATGTGCGTTCATCCAAAAAGTTCTCTTTCTGAAAATCATCGCAAACGATGACAATATATTGACGAGCTTGTTCATTTTACATAATTCTTTAAATAAAGACTGGAAAGGCATACAGATGCTTCGCAACGCCAGATGAGCTTGCTCAGTTGCGCGCAAATTCATCTCTTAACTCTGGTTCGGCGGGAGGATACGACAGACGGGGGTTAAGACTGACCGAGGAGGATATAGCGAGAAGGTTGAAAGGAGGGGAGAAGTATGTCGTCCGGTTCAAAGTACGTCGTCTGCAATAAGAAATCTATGCACTAAGTGAAGGAAAGATATATCTCTGATGCTTTGAAGTCATCTCTTCTCAATGTCTGGTTGAGTTTAGTCGTCTCCGGATCCGATCCCTTTCGTTGATCTTGTTTATTCCGGCACGCATGCTAACCCAACGGCCGCTCAGGACGACACGATCATTCTCAAATCCGACGGGTTCCCGACCTACCACCTTGCTAGTGTCGTTGATGATCATTTCATGGGTATCACGCATGTTCTCCGAGGAGAAGTAAGCTTCCAAATTTGATCTCTCAGTGAATAATACGATTGTTATCACTGCATCACTAATATAGGTTGTCGTTCATATTGTCAGGAATGGTTCCCTTCTGTAAATAAGCAACTTCAATTGTATCAGGCGTTCGGTTGGAAGATCCCGGAGTTTGCACACCTTCCTCTGTTAATCAACCCGGATGGCTCAAAGCTTTCGAAACGACATGGAGCCGTCTCCGTAGGCGAGTACGAGGTCAATCATCTTTCTCTATTCTTCTTCCGTTCCTGGCATTTTCGACAATTTTCTGAAACGTCCATGTTCTTGTTTCGAGTTACAGAGGGAAGGATATGAGCCTTCAGCGATCAACAACTTTGTGGCGCTCATGGGGTGGGGAGGAGGTCAGCGGATTTTGGACCCTGCTCGAGAACCCGAACACCCAGGCCACACCGAGAATCCACACGAAAGTGACTTTTTGACAATGGCAGAGATGATCGAGCGAGTAAGAATTTGTTTTCATAACATTTCTGCTTCGTTCTAAATTCAGTGCTCAACAGAACTGATTGATTACTTGCTGTCTTTTCTGAAAAATCAAGTTTGATATCGATAAAATCTCGAAATCTCCGAGTCAAGTTGACAAGTCTCGACTAGATCATCTTCAAAAACTTCATGTTGACTGGCGATGGGCCGTCGGTGGACCGACCAGAGAGGCACTTGTCAAACAAGTTCAAGATACGTTTGAGGCCAAGTATCCTGGAAAGTGAGTTATGTTTCCATGTTTCCTCCATGTTCAGTACTATCAGGCTTCTCTTCGCTCTTTCTTTGCTGGTCAGATGATAAGCTTAACAAATGCTTATGTCTGGGTCTTATTCGATGGGTAGTGAATATGTTCGAGATACAGCGAATGTGACCAAATTTGTGGAGTTTGACCATGTACGTTATTCGCATTTGAAGCATTTCTATTCGCTCATTTGATGGCCGCAGATCAGAGAATTTCCCGCTTATATTGGCCTGAACGAATCCTTTGCACTGACCATCAAATGATATCAGCTTCGAGTCCAATTTGTTCATGAACTAGGAGAAAACAACGACTGGCTGTTTATTGATCCGGACCTAACCTCAGCTGGGGCGAGACAGTTAAAGAAAGGGACATCAGACTCTAATTATGGTGCGTTTATACTTTGCTTTGTTTCCCCATCTTTGAAAAGATGCTCTGCGCTTCTGACATTTTTATGTCTACATCAGAAACTGTGTTGAAGCAAGCAATCGAGCTCCTCAGTCCGCTCTCGGAAGAGGATTTTACCAAGCCGGATCTTCTACTTTCCACCATGAATTCGGCTAACAAAAAGGCAGCGCTGCCGAGAGAACGAGGCCAGGCCCCGGTAGCCAGGATCAACCTGTGGGTACCGATGAGACATGCATTGACTGGGCAGAAGGTACGTAGTTTCTCCCTCAAATCAAGCAGCACTTCCTGTTGTTGGTATCCTCCTCAGTGGCTCATGATCTACCTGATGGGGATCAACATCGATAATCAATTGTGACTGCTCGTATGTGTTCTGAATCTATCTGTCTGGTGCCTCTGAAATTCGCGTATCCCAGATTGGACCTAGTGTAGCCCAAGCAATCACCGTCCTTGGTAAAGAGCGGACGCTAGAGAGGTTAAAGCGAGCATTGGATTCTCACCAGAAAGAATCTGTTGCTTAGACATATAGAATGATTTTTCTCTTACGACCATCGCAATCATCTATTGAGGTTGTCTTACATGTTTCGGGGTTGTGCCGAAGAGTGATTACATAAGCTTGAAAAAGTCTTGGGAAAATTCAAAAAACTGTTTGCAATTTTAAACCAACACCATCTTGCTCACACACACACACGCTTTTGTTCGCTATCACTCTCACTCTTTCTTCAAGCTAGCTTCCCCATAGCATCTTTTGAGACAGTAAGATCTGCTCTTCTGGTCTGTTTATTGCTTCTTGCTGAATTAGCTCATCTGACATGCTTATTTGTTGTCACAGTGTGTGGAATCCTCGGTCTTCTCCTCCACGATCTCGAGGCGGCATACACCACTAAAGCCGCTGTAGAGATTGTCGAAGGGCTCTCTTTGTTACAACATCGGTGAGGATTTTTTGCAACGCATGTGATCTCTCCTCTGCTTCTCTCTTTCGAAAGAGATGGAAACGGGGAAGATCCATGTTGTCTGTTTAGAAGGCCTTTACAATCCGGTCAAGGTTCGAGCGAAACTGACTAGGTTCGAGTCATTCGTTGCGGACGGATCCTTGGGATTTTTTGCATTCGAATATTTCTGTGAAAATGGCGCACTTGTAGAGGTCAAGTAAGTCTATCTATTTTCGTTTTGTTTCGATCTTGTCTGTCGGCTTTCTTGGCTGTCTATCTTGCCGTTGCATTTGCAATGGAACCTATGCATGTAAGGTCGTTTGATCCGGGCGAAACATGTTGTCTGACAAAGCTTTTTCTTGACGGGTCTACAGGATGCTTGCGGTGTCGTCACTTGTGGTGCTCCTCGAGGTCGATTCTACCAGGTTCGCTCATTGGCCTACATCCTTTTCAAAGCGATCATAACAAGCAGAGATTGACGCAAGATTCTGCTACACTCTTATGTGCGTGATTCACAGGTGAAGGCCAACGGGATGGTTCAGGATGTGTTCGATAACCGAGCCGTCTCTGGACTCCGAGGTTTGATGGGTATTGGTCATGGTATGTTCAATGCTATCTTCTCTTTTGGGAAAACCACGCAACCAAATCTCATACTACTTCATTTTGTCTTGGCAACTCTCAGTGAGATATCCTACGGCTGGTTCCTCAGCCCACGCGGAAGCTCAGCCTTTCTACGTCAACTCTCCTTACGGACTTGTCATGGCCCACGTATGTCAATATCTGCCGTTCTATTTCTTTGGGCTGAGAAATTCTAACAGCTATTCTATATTTGTCAATTCAGAATGGAAACTTGACCAACACACAAGAGCTTCGAGGTTTCCTCGATGAGGTCGCCCACCGACACATCAACACCGACTCTGACTCTGAGCTTCTCCTCAACATTCTTGCCAACAACCTTCAAAAGACAGGAAAGAAGCGAATTAATGAGGAGGATATTCTGACCGCCATCAAGGACCTCATGGCCCAGTGCTCCGGTGCCTACGCCTGTACTGTCATGATCGCCGGTTTTGGATTGGTTGGTTTCAGAGACCCCAACGGAATCAGGCCCTTGGGGTTGGCGAGCAGACAGAGCTCAGCAAACCCCGAAGGAAAGGATTGGTTGTTGGCTAGTGAGAGCGTCGTCTCTGATGCCTGTTCGTTTTCCAACTGGGAGGATGTTGGACCTGGTTCGTCTTACGTCTTCTTATCATATGTTTCCTTAGATCCTTTACTCATATGTTCTGACATTTCTGTGTATTTCTTTCTGTTTGCGCGCGATTATTCGACTCGGTGGAATAACATCCCTCACCATCATATAGGAGAGGCCGTTATCATCACCCGAAACGCCATCACCCGTCGTCAATGTGCTCCTTCCAAGCCCTTTGCTCCCGATATCTTCGAGTACGTCTACTTCGCCCGACCGGACTCGACTATCGACGGTATCTCCGTTTACCGAGCCCGAATGGCTATGGGAGACTTGCTCGCCGAGCAGGTCAGAAAGGAACTTGCCAGATTTGGAGAGACGGTCGACGTGGTCATTCCTATTCCGGATACTAGTCGAGTGGCGGCCACTCAGGTCGCAAAGGGTCTGGGATTACCTTACCGAGAGGGTTTCATCAAGAACCGATATGTAGGAAGAACTTTCATTATGCCTGGTCAGGAGATGAGGTAAGTTGTGTATCTTCGTTGTACCTTATCTGGAAGAAGCGTAGGGTTATCATGGAGATGATTACTGACCTACTTCTTCCTATTCTCGATATTGTAGGAAGAAAAATGTTCGACGAAAGCTCAACGCTATGCCTCTCGAGTTCGCCGGCAAGAACGTCTTGCTCGTCGATGATTCCATCGTCCGAGGTACTACCTCCAGGGAGATCATTCAGATGGCCAAAGATGTCGGCGCTAAGAAGGTCATGATTGCCTCTTGCGCTCCTCCGATCCGACACTCCAATGTATATGGAATTGACATGCCTTCTCCTCATGAGCTCGTCGCTCACGACCGAACGGAGAGCGAGATTGCAACCGAGATCGGTGCTGATCTCGTCATCTTCCAGACAATTGAGGATCTCGTCAAGTCGTGTCAACAGTTCAACCCGTCGATTGAACAGTTCGAATGTTCAGTCTTCACTGGTGAATACGTCACTGGAGATGTCGATCAGGCTTACTTGCAGAGCTTGGTGACGTTGAGAAACGACAACGCCAAGTTGAAGTTAGGGACGGAGGTAGGAGCTGGCGTGGAAGAAGTTCAGGAGACTCCTATAGGTTGCTCTGGCCCGTTAAGTGAGTCCCGAACTTTGTAGACTTGTCTGCCTTGTTTCCGGATAAGAGTAGCGGACTGACTGTATCTTTGCGGTCTTCTGTCTCCCTGAACAAACAAAGACGGAGCTGAAGGCGCGATTGGACTTGCTAACGGCACGTCAGGTGTCTTCACTTCTTCTGGACATCAGGCTCCTAACGACACTGGTTTGTCTTCTTTATATCTATATATCCCCGCTCGCTCATCCCTTGTTCCTGTTCCTCGATCACTCTTGACGATGCCTTTCAGACTGATGAACAAACCTGTTGTTTTCTCTTTTTTTGCTATCACAGTTGGCTTGCACAACAGTTGGCACAGTGCTCACAACGAACAACATTAATCTTTCATCTTTCCTATCCCTTGCTATACACACTCTTTCACCTGTTTGCACTTGAACAAATATTTCTCACGAAGAAAAAAAAAAAGTATAGGAAGGCATGGTAATACATTTCTTCCGCATCACAACTTCACCCTCTGCTTCATTTCCAACGAGGAACTGGAAAACAAGATGATGAAGAAATTTAAATAAAATAAAAACATACAGAGAGAGAGAGAGAGAACTCTTGGAATCTGTTCATTCATATCCCAAATCCTTTTCCTTTCCCTCTTAACCTGAATCTTCTTCTTCTTCTTCTTCGCTTGACTTTTCGTGTCTTGATGTCCTCTTTCTCTTTTTTTTCTGGTATATCTTATGTCTGACTTTTTATCTAGATAAAGGAACGTCTCGACTTCATCAACTCGAGTCCGAGTTCGAGTCTACCCTCTTTTGTTTTCCTTCTTTTTAGTAACTTCAACTTGATTCTAATCCACAACTCAGTTTAATAACGCACGTCGAGTGAATGAAGTAAAAGTAAAAGTAAAAGTAGAAGAAGAAGAAGAAGAAGAAGAAGAAGAAGAAGAAGAACCGGAAGGAGAATCAGAAAGAAGAACGAACAATAGGGATAACGATGGCAGGAACGAGGACGAAGAAGGCCTCAGAATTAAAAGGGGTAATAAGAGGGATAATGTTAAAGAGATGAGGGGGGGGGGCATGAGTTTGTATAGCATATAAATAAACACGCAAGGAGGGGGGGA
>MVAH01000301.1:0-11813 GCA_014825575.1 Phaffia australis | reverse complement strand
TTTTTTTTTTTTTTTTTTTTTTGACTTTGTCTATGTTGCTCCCCCAACGTTTGCTAACTCGAGTCTTCTCTTCTGTGAACATCTATCTTACAGCTTGACTGGAGACTGGTCTGTTGAGCAGTTCCAGGCTCAGCCCATGCCCTTCGATGGAGTTCTTTTCGCTTCTCGAGTGATGGTCGCTCTCGAGTCTCATACGTCTCCCTCCGTAAAGCAGCTTATGGTTGATGCTCCTGGAGTCGATGATTCCCAGTGGGAGGGAACTTATGAGAAAGAGACCGGAGGAATCCTTACCGTTCGATCCGAGCTCGGAGAACCCATCCACAAGATTGCTACCCGAGGAGTCAAGCTCTGGAAGGAGTTCGATGACACTGTCTTCAACATGCCCAAGGAGAAGAGATCCGCCTGGTTGGAGAGCAAGAAAGACTACGTTATCTCTCGACTCAACAAGGACTTCAACAAGCCCTGGTTCGGAGAGAAGGCCGACGGAACTGTAGTTTCCAACATCGGAGAGATGACCTACGAAGAGGTCGCCCGACGAATGATCCGACTTATGTACGTTGCCAAGCAGTCCCGATGGATTGACATCTCCCTCCGAAACCTTACTGGAGACTGGCTTCGACGAGTCGAGGAGAGATTTGCTGGTGTCAACGGAGGAGTCAAGCACTCTATCCTCCAGTCTTTCAACTCCCTCAACGACCCCCTTCCTTTCATCGAGACCTTCTTCAACACCTACCCCGCCGCCAAGGAGCAGCTCATGGCCGCCGAGGACAAGGCCTACTTCTTAAACATCTCTCAGCGACCTGGGCAGAAGCCTGTTCCCTTCATCCCTGTTTTGGACGCGTCCTTCGAAGTTTGGTTCAAAAAGGATTCTCTCTGGGCTTCTGAGGATATTGACGCCGTCTTTGATGCTGATCCTCAGAGAGTCTGTATCTTGATGGGTCCTGTTGCCACCAAGTACTGTACCCGAGCCGACGAGCCCATCAAGGAGATGCTGGGCGGGATTGAGTCCGATCTCGCCAAGAGGCTTCTTGACCGATACTACTCTGGAGATGAGTCCAAGGTTCCCACTGTCGATTACATCGGTGCCAAGCCTGCTCTCGTTGCCCCTACACTCGACGGGGTCAAGATCTCGACCGAGGGTAACAAGACGATCTACCAGTTCGGCAAGGCTTCTTCCCTTCCTGCCGCCAACGATTGGCTCGAGGCTCTCGCTGGTCCTAAGGTCGGCTGGTTGCGAGCCGTGCTTGCTTCTGTCAACTACGTCCAAGGTTCCAACTATATCTCAAACCCGGCTAAGCGATTGTTTACTCCCCGACCTAACCAACGAGTTGAAGTCATCTCGACCGAAACTGAGATTGTCTCGGTCGTTATTTACGGAAGCGCCCGGTCCTTCGGTCCTCACCCAGCCGACTTCAAGGCTCTTGATCTTACATTCGACCCCTCCTCTTCTCGAATCAAGCTTACCATGTTCGAGGAGCGACGAGGATCGTCCCTTCCCTTGGTCTTCCAGTTCCAGTACCGACCTGACATGGGTTTTGCTCCCATTCACGAGATCATGGACGGCCGAAACAAGAACATCAAGGAGTTCTACTGGAAGCTTTGGTTCGGAGATGATGAAAGCCTTCCTGAGCTCGGATTGCAGGAGACCTTCACCGGACCTCCTACCGAGGTTAAGGTCGAGGATATCGAGAGGTTCTGCTCGATTGTCGAGAACCATGGAGAGGCTTTCAAGGCTTCTCAGGGAGCTAATGCCCAGGCCCCCATGGATTTCGCCATCGTTACCGGTTGGCAGGTCAGTCTTTTTATCAGACTCTCTAACCTCTCTATAGTTTTTGCAATTAACTTTATTCATTCTATCACCTAACAGGCTATCATGAAGGCTATCTTCCCCGCTGCCATCGACGGAGATCTTCTCAAGCTCGTCCACTTGTCGAACGGATTCCGATTGCTTCCCGGAGTTGCTCCCTTGAAGGCTGGCGAGATCTGCACTTCAGAGGCCCGAGTCGTTTCCGTTGTCAACAGCGATAGCGGAAAGACTGTCAAGGTTCAAGGTTACGTCATCCGTGATGGCGAGAAGATTATCGAGGTTGAATCTGCTTTCCTCTACCGAGGCCGATTTACCGACTTCCAGAACACCTTCGAGTCTATCAACGAGGTTGACTACTCCGTTCCTGTCCTTACTCAGACTGATGTTGGAGTGCTGCAGTCCAAGGAGTGGTTCCACTGGGATGACGACTCTACCCCGCTAGCCCCTGGTACGACTTTGATCTTCAAAACGACCACCGACCTCAAGTACAAAGACAAGACCTCCTACTCCTCTGTCAGCGTGAGCGGAGCAGCCTACGTCAAGAACCAGATCAAGAGCCTCATCCAGGTAGCCACTGTTAACCTCTCTCTTGGAGAGGCCCAAGGAAACCCTGTTCTTGAGTACCTCAAGCGACGAGGAGCTCCCTTGGGTTTGGATGTCCCCCTTGAGTCCTCCTACTCTCTTGCTACCGCCGGTTCTCTCAATCAGTTCATCACCCCGTCGACTAACGAGCCTTACTCAAAGGTGTCTGGAGACTACAACCCCATTCACATCAACCCCTACTTCTCCGACTTTGCTTCTCTTCCTGGTACCATCACCCACGGTATGTGGTCTAGTGCTGCTACTAGGAAGTTCGTCGAGACGGTTGCTGCGGATAATCACCCGGAGCGAGTTGTTGCGTAAGTTTGATCTTGTTTTCGCTATGTTTGTCGACATGCTCACGACCGAAAGACTGATGTTCTCAATCTTTCTCTTCCGTTATCTGTAGCTATAAGGTCACCTTCGTGGGCATGGTCCTTCCTGGAGATGAGCTCACTGTCAAATTGTCTCACGTTGGACAGAACAACGGAAACAAAGTTGTTAAAGTTGAGACTTTCAACCAGCGAGACGAGAAGGTGATCGATGGAACCACTGAGGTCCAGCAGCCTCCTACCACTTACGTCTTCACTGGACAGGGTTCGCAGGAGCCTGGAATGGGTATGGAGTTGTACAACACCTCGCCTGCTGCTAAGGCCGTCTGGGACGCTGCTGACCAGCACCTGTTGAAGACCTACGGTTTCTCGATTATCGATATCGTCAAGAACAACCCTAAAGAGCTTACTGTCTACTTTGGTGGTCTCCGAGGACAGGCCATTCGAGCTCGGTACATGTCGATGGAGAGTGAGGACGAGCAGGGCAACAAGGTTCCTCTTTTCCCCGAGGTTGGACCTTTATCACCCAACTACACCTTCACCTCGCCGACAGGTTTGCTCAACGCTACCCAGTTCACCCAGATCGCTCTTGTCACCGTCGCTAAGGCCGCGTTCGTGGACTTGAGCAGCAAGGGTTTGGTTCAGCCGCGAGCTCCTTTCGGAGGTCACTCTTTGGGAGAGTACGCCGCTCTTGCCTCGGTGGCTGATGTTTTGCCCATCTCTTCCTTGATCGATGTCGTCTTCTACCGAGGTCTGACAATGAACCGAGCTGTGGTAAGGGACGAGGCTGGTCGATCCAACTACAGGATGATGGCTATCAACCCCAGTCGATTGCCTTGGTAGACGTAGATATGTGAAAGTTGTTTCTATCTCTTCCCTCGTATCTAGATCTTTTCTCTTTCCGGCCATTTTACTAGTTTTCTTTTCTTTCTACGTTTTCTTTTTCTTTCATGTTTTCCTCCTCGTACAGCGTTGCTTGGGGTGAAGCTACACATAGATAATTCTTTTGTTCCTTTCTCCTCTTTCCTTTGTTATCTTTCACGAACTTGCAAATCTCATTGGGCCTCTCGTTCCTTCTTCTGTTTCTCTTTTCTCTTTTCTTTATTCTCATAATCTTCCTCTGTTTGTCTTGAAAAAGCATAACATCAGCGTCTCCGTTGCTGGTCAAGCTTTTTCTTTCCAAATACCTTCTTATGTTTTTCCGACAAGTT
The DNA here is from genome assembly GCA_014825575.1 of Phaffia australis. Lineage (NCBI taxonomy): Eukaryota > Fungi > Basidiomycota > Tremellomycetes > Cystofilobasidiales > Mrakiaceae > Phaffia > Phaffia australis. Next base: position 7,884 of record MVAH01000301.1, on the reverse strand, counting down.
CTGACGTGTTGCATTATACATGATTCAAGGACTGTTCTCTGTTTTTCCATTCAACACAGAAAGTAACAAGAAGAGATAAAAAAACAAAGACATGACATCATTATTCGTGAGAAGTAGAAATGTATGGAAGATGAGATTGAAAGCACAACGAAACGAACGCTATATAACTTAATTTTCTTTCTAAGATGATTGCAAACAAGGAACAATCTAGACGTATACAACTTGGTACAAGAAACAGAGCGAGAGAAAAGGAGTGGGAAAAGTACAGAAAAGACACGAAAGGTTCTCCTTTCTTTCTTCGAAATCAAACACTTCGAACGTTCACAAACGACTCTACCTCCTTGTTCTTCTTCTCGTCCATATCACTTGATCCTTCCGATCCTCTTCGGACAGAACCGACAATCTTGATTTCTCCCTCTCTGTCAATGTACGACATGGTAGACGGCGAGAGGATAGGGTCGTCATCTGCGTAGATCGCTTTGGGAACGTAAGAATCTGGATCAGGGAAAACCCTTGAGAGACCGGTGTAGATGGCGGCAGCTGCTAGTGTGCCGAATAGCCAAGTGACAGCATACAGGTTCTTCAAGCCAGTACTGATGGTGATCTCTGGACTGATAGTGTTGATCAAACCGGGGATGGTCGGCGCGTAGGTGATAGCCATCGTCACGAGAGCTCGCCAGTTGAAGCCCATGAAGTAATAGTATCTTCCGTGTTTACCAGCATACAGTGCAGGAACGTCGATTTTTCCTTGACGGACCTGGTTAAGACACATGATGCTCAATAAGTTTGACTGTATGTATAAGGCCATGGTCTTCTAGAAAATAGAAGCTTACAAGATAGTAGTCTGCAATCAGCATACCGACCATGGGCGCCAAGAAGACAGTGTATCCACCCATGAAAGCCAGGAATCTGATACAGAAATTGCACATGATTAGATTAACGTAGACTTGAGAATAACATAGACAGACATAGTGCACATACTTGGCTCCAGATTCCATGATGTTCCAGGGAGTGATGGCCCACCCACCGATGAAGGAGATGACGACACTTCCTCGTCGGATATTGAAGTACGCTGGGAAGAGGGAGGTCAAGTCTGCCGCCCCAGAGATCGAATTGGCGGAGATATTGGTACCCATGGAGGCAAATGCAAAGGCAAATCCACAGAAGAACCGAGCGGCACGGCCTTTGGCATCATCGTCGAAAAGATCGAGAATAGTCAACGGATTCCAGATGATATCTGCTTGGTTGTAGATCAAGGAGGCTCCTGATGAGACTGTCATTCCGATGAACGCAGCTAAGGTAAAGACGACAGGAATGATGCCAAGCTGGACGTATTGCGCTTTCTTGTTGGTAGCGTAACGAGTGAAATCAGGGCTGTCAAATGAAAGTGAGAGACAAGACAGGGACAGGAACGTTGAGTTTGATAATCATAAGCTGAGAGCACCTCGTAGAGACCAAGAGAGGTACGTACATATTGACGGATAAAGCAGTATAGTTTCCAAGAACAGAATTCATGGAGCTCATGAAAGCCCAACCCTTGGCACTTCCGGAAAGTGTAGACTTCTGCGTGAAGACCGGTCCGGTCCCCGCCTTTGATAAACTCCAAATGAACAATCCGACGAACGCAATAGGAACTGTAAATTAAGAACGATTAGGACAAGAGTTGTTGGTTAGCACGTTGTCTTTTCCTCTCTTGAAGGATGACAATCTACACAGACGTACCCATGATCGACTTTGCGATAAAGAAGTACCTGATTTTGCTGGGATGGATGAGGATAAAGGGGAATTGAAGAACCCAGAAGACGAAGTAGCAGAGCAAGCCGGCAGAAGTAATGTTGGCAGACTCGGGTAGGCTGTTCTTATACTCTCGGAAGGACGGCGAACTGTAGAAATACAATCATCAATCTGTTAGAGTTGCGACGTACGACGAGACTGTGGTCAAGTTAACAGTATTAGACTCACAGAGAAACGATCATGGCGTTTACCGCTTGGGATCCACTGTACGATTGGACTCCGAACCTATGAGAGTAAAGACGACGAGTTTAGCAGGGAGACCGGGACCAAGAAAGAGCAGAGTGTGCTAGAAAGGACAACTAACCATACACAAGCCAAGATCAATCGGGACAATACAGCAAACTTGGCGAGGTGGTGTCCGAAAGACGACCGCGCCTGTATCGGGAATGGTGTTCGAAGACTAGCTCCAGTCTAGATAGAAGAAGAGCAGAGCATATATCAGATTTTGGATGCTTGAAGGACAGAGCGAACGGAAGGACGAACGGTTCCTTGGAGAGTGATAGGAATAGAGATGATCACGTGACCGACAAAGATACAAGGAAGTGTCGTCTTGAAATCAAGTCCAAGAGACATGATGGACGACGCCATCTGCCACGTAGGAATGTTGAGCGCATCAGCGAACCAGAAAGCGATATAGGAGCCAGATGTCCATGTTCGATCCTGAGATAGTGTATGAGAAAGTATGTTTATGATCAGATGAAAGCATTCGTCATGGCAAGAGACGGATAGGGGACGAACCTTTGGCAGTGTTGGAGCCAGATCACGATTTGAGACTTTGATGGAGCCGTAGGTAAACTCTTCCTCTTTGACTCTGAGCCTATCAATGTCAAACTTCATCTTGGGTGGATATATCGAGAAAGGATGGATGTCGAGGATGCAAGCGTAAAGACGACCATTATATGACCGTGTGAGTTTTATAAGAAAAAGCGTGTCAGTACGATTTAATTGAACAGATAAGCTGATTGTTGGAACAGTCGAAAGCAAAACGATTGAGTTGAAAATTTCCTTTGTCGGCTCCGAATGGAGAAAGACTTTCAGAACACCGGTGGAATTGCGATCCTGATTGATACCATCTTGGCCTGATACGGGAGGAAACCACGAAGCCAAAGGATCAAATGAGTTTATCGTGGCAGCCATCATATCAAACCCAAGCGTTTTTAGTCTAATTTCGTTTTATCAGTCTCCGTGCTAAACGGTAGGACCAGCTCCGATATAATCGGTCAGTTTTTATATAGCCGGATTGAGTTTTGGGTGATTTGCTTGAATTTAAAAACGATTCGAAGAGACACAACTGCTCATACAACTGTAGTCAAAGATAAAGCGAGCGAGTAAGCAAACAGGCATGCGAATAAAGAAAGATTGATGACATCCAGCTATGGTAAGCACAAGGGGGATCAGATAGCATTGTTTATTGAGTGCACAGGTGGGCTCTCGGTATCATTTGTGCTCCAAGCATAGTCTCTACTTCGCCGCTCGTCCATTGTTCAATCAACCAAAAGATATGGAGTAGAGGAATCAAAAATCTCTCATTCACATTCCCATAACCGACAGACAGTCTCCATCTTCAACCTCTGTATCTGCCAACGTATCCGTCCCGTTCAATCTTTCTCCGTCAAATTCGATTGATAATCTTCCGACAAGATCTTTTGCTAAACCAAGCTTTATACCGTAGTGTTTCAGCAGTGACGACACCTTCGAGCTCGCTTTAGCCATGACTCTAACATCTCCTCCTGTTCGACCTCGAAGGACGATCTGAATGCCTTCCACTTGAGCGGCGTTGCCACCGGCCTTCCCATCCTCATCGTCATGAACTGAAGTAATCGACATAGAAGGTTCCCTCGATAGTCCGTAGATTCCCCGGGACAAGCTTGACTTTCCGGAATCGATTTGCAGATGAGTGCTAGGAACCGAACCAGCAGGCATTCGCGGCGAACAGAGTTGTCGAGCCTCAAACGAACCACGGTCGTCGTCATCATCGTTTTTGCCACTGTGGTTCTCGACTTGGGCAAAAGAAGCTTCTTGGGTCTCTTGCGCTATACGCTCGATGTTTCTTCTGCGTTCCTCTTCAATTTCTTTTTCTTTAGCGGCGTAGATGTCTTTTCGATAGCCGACTATACATATGAGAGTGTCCAGAAAGACAGGTTGATGAATGATCAAGATCAGTCGTCTATCAGTCTATCGACCTGTTAAGGTTTGTTGAACGTACCCATCTCAGCAGAGTGAAAGATTCCCAAAGTGTCTGGAGTAGTGCTCGGATAGACCCGCTTGCCCTCATAGGTGATTACCAAAGGCTCCTTGTAGCCTTTACGTTTCGCTCCCTCGTCCGTCACGTCAAATAGCGAATGAAACTGTGAAATAGACACGTGGTCTCGTCTTACGTGTCAGGTATTCTTCTTAAGCGAGCAAGGTAGTCACACACTCCGACTTACACGATGAACGGCAAACACCAACGGCTTTTCAAACGCTTGAATCGCTCTCTCAGATACACTTCCCGCCAAATGATGAGCGACAACTTTCAATCTAATCGTTACATCATCCGGCGCGCCTATTGTTAGTGGATTTCTCACGACCACTGGTGGTGCTGGCGTCGCTGACAATCTTGATAAGTCAGATCCGGTCCATACTGGCTCAGACGCAGGCAAGCCCGGAGACCGTTTCGGGGGAGTAAGTACAAGCTGAATTTCTTCGTCAGAATCTCCATAGAGGTTGACCATATCAGGACGCTTGTTATTCCGGTTGTGTTGTGGAATGGAAGAGGGTGCTTCAAGAAATTCCAGATCCGAATCCGAGTCGGCAGCGAAAGGATGACGACTTGTTTTCAACAGCGGGTTTGGATTGTCATCTGCCAGCGCGTTGCTTCATCATACAGGTGTCGCGAAAGAGAAAGAAAAATGAGGCTTTTGTTAAGAAAAGCGTGCGCATGAGAAGCAGACAACTAACCGAATCACATTCTCAACTCGATGATAGATCATCGCGTCCATCTCTGGCGGAGGAGTTAGTGATTTCGACCTTGCTCGCCGACCTTCCTTCTCGCTTTTCAATACATCAGCGTCGCCGTCGTCGTCGTCCTCTTGTTCTTCGTCATCGTCCGATAGCTTTCTTTTTCCCTTCTTCTTCTTACGTTGGGCGCGAGACGTCGATTCACCGTCACTGTCTTCCGAAGACCTGATATGGATTTGAATAATAGATACTAGCACATCAGCGTTTGTCAGATATTCAGAGATATACAGATTTTAGAAAAACATACAAACGAATCACATCCTCCTGGGAAACCGTCCAGTCAAACTTCCGTTTCGGCTTATTTCTCTTCTTCTTCTTGTTCGTTTCAGAATCACTCTCGATATCATCATCTTCTGAGTCGTTATCGTTGTCACCGTTGCCGTCCAAACCGTCTTGAGAATTGTGCGGTTGAGCACTGGGAGAACGAGAGAGGGAACTAGCGATCTCTCTTGCATGAGCTGTGATACTTCATAATCAAAAATCAGTTCTATCCTTTTTTCAATGGACGTTCTCGCCACCAGGAGTATGAGATGTGTATTTAAAGGAAAGAGAAACACAACTAACATCTCTCCTTTCCTTTTCCCTTCATCAAACCGCTTGGTTTTGTCCAACCTCTAGGTTTTCTTTCAAATCGCTTCAACTCTTCTTCTTCTCTTCTTCTCTGCTGTTCGAACGCTTCGGTCTCCTTCTCTGATAAGTCTATACCCCGGTTAGGACCTCCGTCCTCCTCGCCGCTAGACAAGATCTCTTCTGCACGATAGTTGATACCATCAGATGAAGGAGAAACAACAGCCCAGGAGAACTCTTCGCTTCCTTTCGAGGAGAGTCGCTCGATGTCAAAACGCGTCGTTGTCGATCCATTCGGACGTGCCATGATCGATGAAACATGATCAAGCTCATTAGGTAGTTGAGCACGTGGAGGAGGAGGCGACCGAGATGTCGAGACATCAGCCGGAACGGAGATCGGCGTGGTTGACTTCGCTGACCTAACCGGTTTGGGTACGGCTACTCGCATCCGAGGTTTCGGACGAGGGCGGGTCGGGGCCGGTGGAGATGACATCGTGCTCAAGTGAAGTGAGTGATCTTTTGCAGGCTCTCAATGAACAGTCTGCTCGGTAGGGCTTTGGTGTTATATCTAAGCGTTTATGTTTGAGATGTTGCAACAATCGATGACGAAACAGCAATAAGGAAGAAAGTCGCCGAGATCGATGTAAGTCATATTATAATGTTTAAATCGTCGTCGGTTCAGAAATTATTTTATAATCGCGTTTCTTCGTGGTAACAGAAGAAACACAACATGTGCGAGATCAATTCAATCGTCCGTCAACACATCTCCTCACTCTTACTCCCCTAGAGAGAACGTCTCTAAAGTGATCAACAATCTCTCTATCCATTTTTGCCCACTTTTCAAGTTTCCCTAAAGGCTTCAAATCAAGATCGATCACTTTGACATGCCCTTCACTTGGCGGACCATCAACAGCTATCCGGAAGATTAACGAGCAGTCTTTGAACGTCATCGACAGAACGAACGCGATCAGATGTTCTCTATCAGACCAGTCTGCAGACCGAGACCCAGCCCTGTACCGCTGAGCAAAGTGAGCTAGTTCGGGTAACGTCAAGGGCTCAAAGGATGAAGCTGGCCGTGCTCTGATCGACGGAAGATTGAGAAGCGTAGGAATTGACAACGGGTCAAGATCTTGCTGAAGACTGGCTAGTCTATCAAAAATTGGCGTTGACTTGAGAAAGGGAAGCATGCAGGCTTCAAACTTTTCACGCAGGGTCAACCGGGACGACGAGGAAAACAAACGGTCTAGGCTACTTGTCTGCGCGAGAATGAGAGACGAATGATACAGGGTCACTGCTAAGAAAACAGGCGGAGACGGAAGAGAAATGAGACTCACATCATTGGGTAGGATCGTCTGCCCTCCGGCAAAGATCCTCATCTGATTACCTTTTCCTTCACTCTGTTCCCAGCCTTTCCATAGTTCACACACAGCTCGACACCTCCGATGTTCCTGTTTAGAAAACAAATCCAACGGACAATACGTTGACTCGGCGTCGTTCGAGGTGGCATCTTGGGTTTTCAATTGACGGTGCATGCATGTCCGCCCGTAGACTACCTTGATATCACGCTCATCCTCCGGAAGATATTCTGGCGATGGAAGGAATCCCCATTTAGGCTGTTTCACAAGCAAGATGGCTCTAAGCATCTATTCACATCTGACTCAACTCTGTAAGAAAAACTCTATACTGACCTTGATCTCAACTACAAGAACGTCTTTGCCTTCATCTCCAGTCCTGGTCAGGTCTTCCATCATTAGAGCCTCTCTACTATGAGTGTCCAGTCCTCCCTCGGGCAATCTGAAAGCCGGTCTGACCTTTAGGCTTTGCTCGTTCAGTTCCGAAAGAAACTCGGGATCAAGTTCGATAGATCTTTGAGTAGGAAGAAATTCTTGTCCAAGCAGCACAAACATGACTTGATCTCGAAATAAACTAGAGAAGGCCTCCAACTCGAGTTGCTCATCTTTAGAGGCCACCCGATGAGCCCGACTGGTTTTGGGTAAACGTAGAACGTTATGGACGAACAACGGATCTGATCCTTTGTATCGGTAAACGATGTTGGCTCCACCTGACGATGTGTTATCCACGATAAGATGCTCAGCTCAAGTATGAATCAAATTGACTTGTACGAGTTCAAAGATCTGATACCTTCAGCCAGATAGATCCAATGGGAAGGGGATGTCTGATTAACGTGAAGCATGTCTTTCTTGCTTGCTGTCACTCTGTATCAATGTACGAGACAATACACAAAAGACGAAACAAATGAAGCTGAGTAAGATTGGCATTCATAGATCGGTCCCTTAGAAGATGACGGATTTATAAGAAACGGAGACCGGATCGTTTGTGGCACTCCGACAAGGCCGGTACAAACTCAAGCGACCTGGAAGAAAGAAAAAGTATGGGAGGAAACTCCTGCTTCCAATAGATTGGACAGCCCTGGAGTGATCCATCCCAAAAAGAGGAGGAGAGCAGGCAGGTGTCAACCAAAGCCTATCTCCTCTCCCCCCCCCCCCCGAGAACCATAAACGA
>MVAH01000300.1:0-11972 GCA_014825575.1 Phaffia australis | reverse complement strand
CTACCTTGTTTTTTCTTTCTTTCTCTCTTCCCCCCCCCCCCTTTTTTTTTCCCCCAATAGAGCTTTCTGTAGTTCTCCTTCAGATTTCTCATGCTCTTCTAATTTGACCTCAGCCCTCGAAAGAACGAAAATCAAAACGGCGGACGATGATGGCAACATCGACGTCATTGATGACGACCGCCAAAAACAACACGACATGGTCAAGCAAGCAAGCCGGCAGAAACGTCGGTGGCGGTTCCCAAGTCGACTATGTTTCAGAGGACGGAACCGTTTGGCTAGATGTAGAGGAAGAGGTCCGTTGCCTGATCTTTTTCTCTCGTGGCCGGTTTCCTGCTCGCAGTGCATCTATGCTCACCTTTTGGAACCGGCGCCTCCTCCGGATCCTCGACATTCACAGCAAGAGTGGGCTTGGCTCATCTCGGAGAGTGAGAAGCACGGACAAGCCCTGCCCAGTTGGCCGCAGACGTTCACTTCCCATCTCTTCACCACCAAAGCCGAGAGCGGCGCCAACGCGGTCGATCCGGCGTCCCCTCCTATCTCGCCTCTTTCGACAACTTTCGAACGTCCTCTCCCTAACCCAGTACAAGATAAACCGACAAGGAAGACCCACGCTCGTTCGTTCTCCCACTCTTTTACCACTCTGAGCGATCCTTTTCGGAAGGACGATGACTGGCACACGAACGAACACGCAAAGTCAAGTCTCAGCCCGGCCTTGTTTGCAAAGTTGTTCTTCTCGGATCCTGTCGGAACTAAAAACGAAAAGCCCCGATCTCCGACGCGATCCCAGACTCGCTCAAAATCCTATTTGGGATCAGGCCAGACAGTTTCTGACGAAAAGATCAAGAGATCCGAAAACCGACCGATCGGATTGAATTCATCTTCATCTTCATCTTCATCTTCATCTTCCAGCGCAGGGTTGACCTCCTTGTCTGTTAAATCCATCCCTGGCGAGATCGATAACATCAGTACAGATACTCAAGAGCTTCCTTCCTTAAAGATGGACAGGCGGTCGACGTCGACGTCAACATCTACCTCATCCACATCGGGAAGCTCGCAAACGGAGATTGGACAGAGAACACCGGCAAACCAATTCGATCTTCAAAAGAGCCTCTCGATCAACAGTCTTGAACTTCGGCTGGCCGATCAAGTCCAAGTGGAGAGTGGTGGTGATGACGGTGACGAGCATCTCGAGCTGGAGAATCGAACAAAGATCGAGAAGCAAGCTCCGTCGTCAAAGTCAGTCGCAGGCGTCAACGGGACGCACGGAAAGTTTGGGTTCAGGAGTGTTCTCAGAGGACTCTTGAAGACTAAAGGAGCGACCAACTCCAGTTGAATCGATCAGAACAAAAATTAACATCGGACTGGCGTTCAGGTTGTGTTTGGCTGTATTTTTACTCTCTCGTTCCTTTCGTACTATCATTAACTTTCCATGATGATATCTCTCTTTAGAGAAACCCGCCTTCCCCGAAATGAAAAAGCGAAAAAGAAGAGAACGATGAACAATACGCTGACTGTGAAAAGCATGCCCTCTTGTCTTATTCCCATGAGAAGGAACGAGGAAACAAGTAACAATTGAAAAATCGAGAAGAACACGGAAGGAATGTATGATCATTGATCGATTTCGGCATCATCTTCAATATCCGCGTTCGCAACGGCTTTCTTCTCAGCCGCCAACCTTTCTTTCTCTTCTCTTTCTTCCATTTCAACGACCTGGTTTTTTTTTTATTTAATTATTATAATTCAAGAAAAGGGATGGGCGAGACGTGGGATCAACGTCACGCGGTTAGTAACAGTGATAGATGAGAAGGACGATGAAACCAAAAATGTGAAGGAGATTGCATTCAGCGACAAACCTCTATGTCTAGTGGGAAGTTCAAGATGGCTGCTACACCAGTTAATTGAATCAATTCTATTCGATAAGACGAGAATTACAGATATGATTTAAAAAATAGAAAAAAAAAGATCGTGTCAGACCTCTCGGATGCGACCAAAGAAGGTGAAGGAAGGAGAAATGAGAAAGGAGAGAAAAGAGACATACGTTGACCACTCTCATGCATACTTGAGAAAATCAAAGCCTCCCCAGACCTTTCTCTAACATCTTCAACCATTGCGACATATCGTTTTCGTTGGTTCACGTCGGACGATCTATACGGCCAGCGGTTTTTATTGTGTTCAGCAGCGAAAACAGGCCTGGAAAAATACTGAAAACATGGAGATTCACACATACCTGAAGAGCTCATCACTGATCATCAACGTCCCAACAGCTCCTCTCTCGATTGCAAGCGCCACATGATCCGGTCCATACCACGCCCGAAGTTCGTCTGTGCCTAGCATCTTGTGAAATCTTATAGATGATCGACCAGAAGACAGATCAGTATAGGTCATTCATCAATGACAAAGACAAGATGAAAGGAGCAACTGACTTGTCAAGCATCTGGCCTTCTCTGGCGTATTTTGTTCCAGCGAGTAGAGCGGTGACCTAAGCAGAGAAAAGAGTACATGCAACATGAAATCAGACCCGGACGTTGGCAATTAAAGAGGAAGGGGTAAGAAAATCGGACCTCCGCGCTTCGCAGTGCCTCAACGAGAGCGTGAACGTGCGAAGTCGAGGTGTGAACCCGAAGCCACTTGCTTCTGCTTTGAGTCAAGGCCTTATTTGAAGTACGAATGGCTTCTGCGAAGATCGCGTCGAATAACTAATTTGAAAAATTGAGAATGAGTCTCACAACAGACCGGACGATTCGATTGGTATGATGGAAACAGATAAAATGCTCACAGCATCCTTAGTGAACCCAGGCGAAGCGATGACAATCGCTTTTAGCGTCGTGAACGGAAGATGTCGAAGAACAGCCTGGTACACCGTTTGGAAGAATTTATCCATAGCCTGTGAAAGATTTTAAAAATGATATATATCAGGATTTGGACTCGCTGTCTTTGACCTATATGAGTGAAGGGAGAGATACCTTATCATGCACGCCCGACTGGCCTTTTCGTTTACGGGGCACAGGCACATCAATTCGCTGCCTTACGACCGTCATATGCTCAGTCAAAAGACAGACCGTAGCAGTCCCTTGGTAGCCAGCAAACATATATTCAAGACTTAGCAACCTTCCGAATTTGAGAAGAATATTTCGACGCATATCGAGAAAGTGATGAGTGGAACAGACAGACCTTCACCGCAAACGATGGCGCCTACTTCCGCCCCTCGTCCCTCAACAGTAGCTTCCTCAACTCGACTAAGCGCAACAGAATCCCAACCATCTCTCTTCCATATATCGAAGTCTCTATTGGCTATGGATGAACACCGAATTTATAATATGTTCGGTTGATTGATAGATAGAGAAAACGCGATGTTGAAAAAAGAGCGACTCTGTTAGAAGACTCTGCCGCCTACGATCAGTTGTAGAGAAGAAAGCTTTTACCCTCTAGGTCTAATGTATGAAATGCTCCCATTTTGACATGCTGGTTTTCTCTTGTCACTCTTCCGCTCAAATGGAGCGCACTTGTCGGCTCAGCTGCTCCTGAGCCAACAGATGTCGAAGCCGCCGGTGCGGCTCCTTGAACGGAGGGAGAAAACTCAGACTAGAGAGAAATGTAAGAGGGGGCGTTGCACATTTAGATCAGTTCTCAGCCTCTTGTACTAATATTGACAAAATCAATTAAATAACAGAAGAAAAGGGAGAGAAGAAACTCACTTTGGTGACCTCGATGGTCAGTGTCGTCCGCACTCGATGGGAAGCAGTTGATCCAGTGGAAGAAACGTTTTGTACACGTCTCACCGCCTGAGCTCTAACTTCATCTCCCTTTGTTTGTAATCATTGCATCATCCGGTCGTTGAATGCAAATCGTCTAAGCTCATGTTCCCGCTGGGAAGATGTATCAACGGGTAGGGATATTCTACTCACAATGGCGACCAAGTTGTAGATATGCCACATATCCTCATCGTCCTCCGGCTGAAGTCGGATATATCCCTACGAAGACCCGAAATGTTTGACAGACATAATCATATCGATGCCAGTCCATGAATCGCCAGTTTTCCAAACCGATGGGTTAGGAATATCGGATGCCAGAAGGGAAAAAAGGTGAGAACGATGGTAATGACGTCAGATATTCTCTGCCCTTTGCTGAAGACTCAAGAGAAGGCTCTGGGCTTGATTTCTCTCGAGACGAACGAAAGTATAGTGGAAAACATACGGAACCGTCCTTTTCGATTTGTTTCTTAATAAGTTTCATATGTGGGCGATACTGAGAAGGTAGGGGTGGTTGTTTCCAGTTGAATAAGAAGATCAATGATGGTGGTTGATCCAATAAAAAAAATAAAAAAAAGAGAAATAAAATAAATTCAGCCAGCGGCGATTCGGCGGGTCTCAATTAGCCTATCCCACTTGGGTCCTTATAGATCGTATGGAACCATGGGTCTTTCTCTGTTAGGATACGATGAACAGTTGTAATGACATTATAAATCTACTTGTAGGATGCAAGCTTCTTCCTTCTTTCCTTTTCTTTCCTGTGCCTTTCTTCCTCTTCCAACGCCCGTTGGTCTTCGAGCCTGGCCAGCTTAGCACTCCTTCTTTCCTCCCTAGCGGCTTGAGCATAGGAAACTTCCATATCCGAGTCGTCGTCGTCCGAGATAACGTCCTTTCCTTCGTATCTTTTGCACGAAAGAGAGGAAAGAAGATAGATTCAGAGAAGAATACACTCCTATCAGTAACACGATTTCTCTTTACCAGCACGTGCCAACTCGGAAATGACGGGGCAAAGATACTCACTTTCTCCAATCCATTCCCATCGCCTCATAGATCACACTCTTCATCGATTTTCCACCTCCACTTCCGCCTCTTCGTTTGCTCCTATAACTGTCACTATCACTGTCACTCTCGCTCTCGCTCTCGCTGTAGCTCCTTCTTCTTTTTGATCCGCTGCTTCCACCTCCTGATCGTTGGCCTCCCTCTCTGCGCTGATCCCGGTTTCGCCTTCGGCGTCGATCTTCTTCTGAATCTGTGTCCAACTCGGAAGACGAGATCGACCTATCCCGCGTCCTCTTCGATGCCGTAAGCGCGGAGGATTTAGAAGTTTGACTTGGTTTTGATGTCGTTTTTGATGAGTGAGAATGTGAATCAGAAGACTTGGAGGTGGTTCCGTTTGACTTGTGAGCAGACCCGTTGGTTGGTCGGGAAGAGGAAGAGGAGGAGGCAGTAGTGGCAGACGATTTATTGAGTGACGTAGAAGATCCAGATCGTTTGGCAGAAGACGGCGAGGCAACTCTCTCTGGACTCGCCGTCGTTGTGAGGGACGACTTAAGTAACGATGGCGCCGCTGGCTTTTTGGAAAAAAACCCGACCTTTCCCACGTCGTCTTCTGAAGCCACTGCCTGTTCTTTTCTCTTCCGCTCACGTATGTCCCGATCGATCTCGTCTATCGTTCGCATGTCCCGCTTTTCCTTGTTGAGCATCCGGAGTCCTTCACCTGCCATCTTGTTCCTCAACGCGTCCTTAGTCAAATTGTGTCCAGCTTTGCCTCGGAATGACTTTGCCGAGGTTGCTAGATTTAGAGGCTTGGTGGATCTAGAAGCTGGAATAGAAAACCGTTTGGTGGAAGAGAACGAAGTCGAAGGTATCGGTTCGTTCATTGCTCGGGCCGATTTAATCGCTCGGAGTTCTTCCCGAGTGAGCTCCTCCTTTGGCACCTTGGAGGCTGTCTTTCGTTCCTTGGCAGCGGAAGATGAGGAGGAGGAGGAATTGGAAGGCTTAGTGGCTCGAGAGAAAGCCGACGATTTAGATGTAGAGTCCGCAAACTTTTGACGAAGCTGGCTCATGGCACTGCTGCTGTCGGCTCGGGATGATAGCGAAGACTGCACGGGAGCAAGAAGCGACGTAGTTCAGCAAGACATGTTATGGATACACCATGGATAGAGGAAACTCTCACCTTGGCAGGCGCAGAAGCTCGTCTTTCTTGGTCCCGTTTCCGTTGTTCTTCTCTCTCTTTGGCCTCTTTCTCTCGCTTCTCTCTCGCCTTCCGTGCAGCCTCTGCGACTTCTCTAGCTCGAAGATCTGCCTGTGGAAGATCAAAGACGACACAGACACCTCTAGCAGAGTCAGCTCACGACCGTTCCACCATCAAGGCACTACAAACACAGATGCCTCTTTGATGGCCTTCCTCTTGAATGGAAAGCAGAGGGTGGAACCATCGAGAGACAAAGCAACCGACGGACAGGCTCGTCAAAGAGAAACTAACCTGGATACGTTCTTGTTTGACCCTCTCCTCCTTTTCTCTGACTACCCTCGCTGCTGCTTCGACCTTCTCAGCATTCTCCTTTGCTGCCAGCTCCCTCTGACGTTTGTAGTCCATTGGAGCTGGAGAAGAACTCGGGCGGAACGTATGTACGAATGAGTGGGTAGTTGGGTGTATGCGTGTGAGTGTGAGTGTGAGTGTGAGAGGTCCAGGTAAAAGAGGCAGGAGATCTCGACGTCACTGCCGGAGGCTTCAATAGAGATTTCCGATAGAACGACTACAAAATCGTTCTAGTCAGAGACTACAAAATGTTCCCATAAAAAAGACTACAAACATTGACTACACCTCTTGTAGTGATCACTATGGAAATTATCTATTGAAAATAAAACATATCGACAACATCTCATTACAAATCTCGATGGATCCTACGTGGAACCTATCGCATCCGATGTATGCTGAGCAACAATATCAACTACTACTGACTGACTTCCACTGACCACCCAGTTGTATATTGGTCAAAGGCTAACGAAATGACAAACACTCACGTTAAATCGTTCGTTCATCTGACAAAGCTCAAGTATGCAGAGAAAGCTTTGCCTCTGTTGGAGAAGATCGCGTCATTGGTGAGGATGCTCAGAAGGCAATCATTCATCTTGTGGTTCAGCCTCGAGATAGTGATCATCATCTGTTGTTGCTGATCCATTCGTTTGGACTTCACCTCTTGGTCTTGAACAGGTCAAGCCGATCATGGTCAAACATGGTTGGACATTGCCTGTTCTCGCAGAGGTAGGTTTCTCTCTTTGCCACCTAATTTCACATTCAGTCTGATGATGATTCGTTCATTTTGATTGAATTGTTTGTTCCCTCTGCACCTGCTGCAACCTCAACACAAAGTTTCTTCCCAACAACCCAAATCTACTCGGACTAAACGTTAATGGTGGCCAGAAGATTCTCATCCGACTGAGGCCCCACCATGCTCAAGATACATTTCTCGAACTGGATGATCTCATCGGTTGGCCTATCTACTCTTCCCATAAAGCCCGCTTTCGTCTTTTCATGACTGATCTAGTGACCGGGCGAAACGAAAACAGGAACGATGCTTCATGAGCTAACACATAACGTTCATGGGCCCCATGATGCTCGATTCTATGCGTTTCTCAAAGTGCTCACCGACGAATTTGATGCCCTTCAAGCGAGTGGCTATACCGGTTCGTTCTGGGCCTCGACCTGTCTCATATGTTTATGTGTGGGCACACATTCAGAGATATAGCGCTCATCTGTCTTGTCGTTCTCGCTACGCACGTCAAAGGGGAGGGATTCCATTCGACGGGTCACCGGTTTGGCACATCACATAACCTTCCACCGCACCTGGCAAAGATGAAAGCATTGGCCGCGGCTGAACATCGAGCTAAAAAGGCGCGACTCATGGGACCCGGAGGGAGACTTGGAGGAGCTGGCACGATGGGAAAATCAATGAGGGAGCTCGCTTCGGAGGTACGTCCTGAAAAGAACTTTTCTTGTCAACAAATACAGCTTGCGCTGCGGTTGACTGGTCAAAACCCTTTGTTTTCAATCTCTTTTCCTCGTTAGGCCGCGAGGAGGAGGTTGGAAGATGACAAGACTTGTGGCTCTGGGTCAGGTTTCGATCAGGCAGCTGAAGTCATTCGTGCCGAACGAGAAGGAACTGTCGTACCCAATACATATCCTCTTGGTCCTGCCCCCCTTCCTTCCACCTCTCCCTTACCTCTGGCCTCTCCCGCCGTTCCTGTAGTTCTCGACATATCTTCGCCTTCCGGTTCGAACACAACGACATCAAGCACAGAACATGTTAATCCGAATGCGGGGTCGAAAGATATGGAAGACAAGAAACCAGATGACAAGGAGATCATTATCATTGACGACAGCGATGATGACATGGATTCGCCTATTCCGGCAGAAACTTCTCTTCAGCTCGATTCGACAAAATCAAAAACAACAACAACAACAACAACGACAACGACAATGACATCTGATCATCGACCACTTCGCCCAAAGCTCAATCAACCACAGCCGCAGAGCCAAACTGTATCCCAAACCGATAGACCTCAGAAAAGCCGGGAGGAGATCGAACCCCTATACGAGAGGCAAGCGCAGTGGTCATGCCCGACATGCACTTTTCTCAATGCTCAAATTCTTCCTTCGTGCGAAATGTGCGAGACATCCAGACCGAATCTACAGCCTCATCATCAGTCACGATCCCAGACCCAATCTGATTCCAAGGATGCATCAGGGGAAGGATGGAGTTGCAACATATGCGCAACAAGTTCGATAGGGCTCGAATGGTGGTGCTGTACGAACCCAGGTTGTTCAGGTGTTAGAGGATGGAGTTGAATCAAGAAAAGGAAAGGAAAAGAAAACATCATGTCTCAAAGAACCTGGCTTCAGTATCTATATGAACGCTCATAGTGATCATTGTAGTGACGGTCATTTTCGAGGCAAGAAAAGAGGTCGCGAACGATTTGAAAAGAGAAGAAAGAAGGAAAACTAAGCATTGGGCCGTTCAATATGATATATGACAAGGAAGGACAACACAACGATGCAGAATTGTGAATGAACGCTTAGAAGGAAAAGATCTAACGAGCAGAAATGGAATGCTTTTGAACAGATGGAAGAAGATATGACAAGGGAAGGAATGTGTAACTTGATGGCGCTAAGAAAAATATATACGGAACCGAAAGAGGGAATGGAGGCAGAACCTAACAATGAAGGTTGAAGAACCCGATGAAAGAGGGCAGGAAAGATAAAAAGCAAACGAAGTTGAACAAACAGTCACTTAGACTCAAATATGAGAGCAAAAGACTTGAACAAGGATGTGTATAGTAGGTTTCGTTATATGAGGAGAAAAAGGAGCGAAGGGCATAATCAGATGACGCAAAAAGATTGAAGAGTCTTTTCTCTATCAGCGAAGAGGCGCACACGCAGACCAAAACCATTAGTTCACTGATCTCTACTGTACGACGGCCGGTCAAACACTCACTGATGCTTGTATGATTTTATTCCCAGGCATCAACCTCAGATATTAATGTCTGTAGCCAGCTTGTTTTCTTCCCCTAGTAAGCATCCCGACATTCATCGGCACTGGTGTAGGTAATGTGTCCTGGATCCGAGGGCTCATTAACCCAAAAGACATTGCCGTCATCGTCGACATCCCGTCATCCGCAGTGCGATCGAAGCATTGACTGTGTTTGTACTCATTGCTAGCCCCCAGTCGACTGAGTCCGAGGACGTTGTTAGACTTTTTTGACTCGGAGGAGTATCGAGAAGCGGCTGACGAGATTGTCGAGGCTTGGATGTTAGTCCTTGAATGGACTTGTTTCGGGGACAAAGCATAGGACAAGTCAAGCTCTCTTTCGGCATAGGACACCCCGGAGAGAGAAATGGTCGACATCGCTGGCGTTGGAAAAGCATCCCGGTTGAATAGACCAGACGTCACACCAGAAGGACACTCAAAAGACCGTTGGTCTGACCCATGAGAATACCATTCATTGAACGGTTGGGTCTGCATCGTTGATTCTTCAGCAGGGGTGGAGATGGGATAAACCGACTGACGATCCAGCTGACCGTGCTGATTGGCGCGATACGATTGAAGATCATCCAATTCGTAAGGATCGGCCCAGAAATAATTCTCCGGCATGGGTCGTACACATGGCTCGACAGGAGCGAAGGTGAACGACATATCAGGAGAGGAGAATTCGTTGGAAGGCACGGGAGGAGAGCTATCATATGAGCTAGAGGACCGTTGGTCTATCAAGCCGAGGAAAGCAAGACAGTGGATAGTCAGCCTCGAGACCGAAGAATCGACTCATCAGGAAGATGTTCTGTAAGAGGAACGATGACTATTCAGAAGACAAAACATACCCATCTCTCCGAAACAAGTTCCGGCTTGCCAGTCTCGAAGAGAACTGTCTCTTTCGATGACCAAGTCAGTGTGTGTGTTCCCATTGGTTTGTTCAACCTCAGGTTTCTCGTTCCTGCATCTTCGAGCGTTCACCATGTCCTCCTCGGAATCGGCTGGAAAGGTTGGTGTGCAGCTTGCTGCGTCTGATTCTGAATTCTCCTTCCGAAGTTCGCCAAGAAGCTCCAGGAGCTTCTTGGCTTGGCCTATGAGAGCTTGGTTCTTTGCCCGCAGCGCCTGATTGTCGCTCTGTAAGGATTCAATCATGTTTGCTTGACGGGCTAGCAGTCGAAGACAAGGGTACACAGGAAAGCTTGAGTGAGCACAGTGTACTTAGTCATTGGCAGAACAAAAGAGATCCGCTTTACCTCTGTATTTCCGCTATGTTACGATATTGTAGAAATACGCATCAAAGACGTGAGCAGGACGATTCGAAAAGATGAGATTCTAATTAAAACAAGAGTATCAAACAAAATGATGATAAAAGATAGATAAGCGGGAACTCGCCTGTTTCAGTCGATTCTGCAAACAAGTCCAAGGGGTTTAATTAAGGTTACATTCAAGTCGGTCAGCATGCTTACTAATACATTGACGCGCAGGTAGGTATGAGACGATAATGATGAAGGGAGAGAATCAAGATATGACGAAAAGAGGCAAGATGGACGACAAAGTGAAAGTACGATGAGAGACCTACTTTCTCCCTCTTGTCTGCGAGTTTGGTCGAGCTTTGCGCCTTTGTCTTTGTTTTTGTGGAGACTGGGTGGGGCGAGTACTCTGGGGAGTCCTCGTCGTCCGAAGGATCATCCCACGCATACTGGGTGTCTGATGTGGCCGTTTTTCGGAGACCATATTGAGATGCCGAAAGATTTCGATAGGAGCCCATTGGGAGATTTATGTTGCGAGTATGGATGTTCGGAACAAGAGAAAGTGGCAAGAAGTTGACTGTTGAAGAGAGAACAATCGTCGGGGGTTTGAACGAAGGGAGTGAGATGAAAAGCAACGAAGGGAGAAGAACAGGATAGAAATTAGGTAACGATATTCCAGAGGACAATTAATCAGGATGCTGAGGATTGTAGACGGATACAAGGAAGAAGGACCCTACCCCACTCCCGCAGATAGATCAAATAGGAATGAGCGAGGCGCGCAAGATTGGACCGATCATTCCATACTTTGAGTTCTTAACTTCATAGTTTGTCTAGAGACTGTGTGTGTGTGTGTGTGTGTGTGTGTGTGTGTGTGTGTGTGTGTGTGTGTGTGTGGGTGTGTGTGTGTGTGTGTGTGTGTGTGTGTGTGTGTGTGCGCGGGTATGTGTGCGTACCCTCTCTCTGTCCCTTCCGTGTCTACGGCCAACCGACCAACGATCATGGTTTCCTGCACATCATGATCTATACAATTCACATAGAATTAAGGAGAACACAGTTTGAGTACTAAAATTGTCGGCCATTCTCGGTGAATTTAATCTATGGCCACGAAATTCCAAGACTTCGGTCAACGACAACAAGACACGTGAGACGAGATGATCGTCAAATAATCCCCCGGAGATGTTTCATCCACACGTTGCTAGTTCTATCAGTACATTGTTGAATGAGCCTGGCCAATCAAGCCTATTGGGATTTCATTCACACCACATACACATACACATACACATACACATACACATACACATACACATACACACTCTCTCTATCTCTCTATCTATCGTTCTCTGACCTTCGTCTGTGGAATGTCAGGCAAACACCTAATCCCTTCGGATTTCTCTCCTCTCTCCTCTCTCCTCTCTCCTCGCTTCTCGCTTCTCGCTTCTCTC